>JAYKKT010000082.1:21247500-21280000 GCA_036023115.1 Brasenia schreberi
AAGCTGATTTTCCCTGTAGTAGAAGAATTGATTCAAGAAGGCTAAAACGACGCAAGAGATAATGCCAAGTGTCCATGTCCTGAATGTGAGAGCAGGCACTGTGGGGTCATCAGTGTTTGGAACAGTTAATCTCACTTGCTCAATCGGCGAATCTTCCCATCCTACTGCACAATATGATAAGATTTTTCAACATTAAAGTAAGAACTCCAATGAATTCAGCAAAAACAGAATAATAAATTATCTTAATTGCTGCACTAGGCGGGGTTCTTAGAGAAAAAATTAATGTAATGTAATACAAATAGAACATAAATAAGAGAGACGATCAACGCAAAAGTTCTAACATTTGGGGAGGTCGCTAGACGGTGAATTGTAAGATAATTTTGATGATGATTACTTCCAAAATTCACAAAGGATAACCTCAAAGCCGTTGAATGAATATATAACAAAATAAGACACGATTCTTCATTTTAGGGTTGAATGCTAATATCGCATGAGAGTGCGAAGGAGATTAAGAATCCACGTATGTAGCTGACCCATAAAAGGCTTCAACTGGTTTTGGTTTCGCTGCCCTCATATATACATACACACATATGTATGCACATATATATATATATATATATATATATATATATATATATATATATATATATATATATATATATATAAGGGTGCCGTCCACCTTAGACAAGCACAGCATCTAAAACATCGGTAAGCACAAAAAGGAAGAAGCTTATTTCACACACACAAACTCACCGTCTTCCATCTCTGTCTTTGTCTTCTCCGCCAGGTTTTGATACTCCATGGACTGCAACGAATCAGCCATGCCTCTCTCTCTCTCTCTCTCTTATGATTCCCCGCCATATATAGATGTTCAGAATCTGTTCATGAGAAAAGAATCTCCTTTCAACAAGCGTATCCGGTAAGAATCATTTACCCAAGTAGTGCACCTAACCTCATCAAAAAATTTGGACGTTTTCCTTATTGTGAGTTGCGATCCTAGCCGTCAAAATTGATGATGGAGGGCAGCTTGTTTCTATTTCTTGTCATCAATGAAAACTTTTCATTGTTGGCCCACCTAATTATAGTAAGAATCGGATCCGTCGTCCATCACCAAAATGAACGGATGCGATATCATAACGTACGCCTTCGCATACATGATTTGACTTGTCAATTTTCTTTCCAATATATGCTTCAGGAGATAGTTTGGCATTCCCGCTATAACATGTTTGTTTGACACAAGATGTAACGGCCTACTACTAAGGATGAAAAAGGGAAGGTTGTAAACCAAACCGCTTGCGGTCGGTCCCCTGAGCTCGCTCGGCTACGGGTGGGTCGGCTCATAAGGACATCCAACTTGAAGGTTACGAGTTCAATGCCCGTGGGCCACAAGATCGAACTAATATATGGAGCTTGGTTTATTAGACTTGATATATGCACAGCTTGGATTCGACCGTGGGCTATGATTAAGATTGACATCCTTCAATGTAAATATATGTGTTTGGGATCAGGCTGGAGGCTTTAGGGTGAATGGGGAATAGAACTATGGAGTAAAAAGCTTGTGGAAGTGAGGCTAGGACTGGCTATGGGATGACAATATTGACCCGACCTGAATAGAGTGAGGAATAACCAATGAGATCAAGTTTCCGAGACCTGACATATCATATTATATATATACATACATATATATATATATATATATATATATGTATGTATGTATATATATATGTATGTATATATATATGTATGTATGTATATATATATGTATGTATATATATATGTATGTATATATAATATATACATACATATATATATACATACATACATATATACATACATACATATATATATACATACATATATATATACATACATACATATATATATATACATACATATATATATACATACATATATATATATATATATATAGTAATTGGATTGGATTGTGTCGTTGTCCACTTATATTTCTCATTACTTTTAGGGACATGAATGTAATAAACTTTTAAAAATTTTAAATCACATTCGTACCACCAAAAAGTAATAGATAGGCATATTGGAGAAGCCGGTAGAATCCAGTTTTCCTATATATATATATAAAGAGAGAGAAATAGAGAGGGAGAGTGTGTGATCAGATCCTACCCACTGCCTACTAATACCCAACTATTATTTTTCATGGTATGAGTTTAATAAAATTGAATTTCATCATTTTTCAAATACCTTCACAATCTTTGAAATTGTACTCGTTATTCTCTTGAAAAACATACAAAATTACACTTATACCTTTGAAAAGCAACATGCACAATAAAATACAAATTTTAGGTTAAGTTATAATCAGAAAAATAATGTTCACACTCAGATAAATTATACATCCAAAGTTATTGATTCAACTTTTACGAGCAGCTTGTGTTCAGCTCGGCTAACTCTATCATGTGGGCTTGAGTGAAATTCAGTAAGGAGCCGAAATTGAATAAGATTTGAGTTCATAATTAAAAGAGTCATGATCAGCTCCTAGCCGGTTAGCTGGGCTCATTTACTAGCCAGTTACCAAAGCCCTCACAAAGAAGGAAAGCTACCTTTCTTAATTTGCAAAGATTCGCTAACTCATTTAATAGCTAAGGCACCAAGAGCATTAGCTCAACGATAGAGCGCTCTTCGTGGGGAGTTTGACTCTTTGAGGATGGATGTACGTGTTAGGCTTCGATCAAGTAAAAAAAACTTTTACATTAATTTATGATTTTTAAAAATTATTTTAAAAAAAAAAAGGTTTCTATCATGATTGAAATGACAAATTACCTTGGCTACCAATTTAATTAATATTAAACCAAACAAATTTAGCAACTGCAATTGAAATAGCAACTCCTTAAGTATCACAAAGAGCAAAAGCTCATTTGGGTAGAGAGTCAATTTTACAAGTTGAAGGTTATGAGTTCGATACCTCGAGCATCCGTATGGCTTTGGCCTTCCATTGTACTCGAAAAAAGAAATCCTTGGAATAATAATACATGAAAATCCTCATTCCGTCCTCCCAAAATCAACCAAATAAACTAATACTAGTTATCTTGTGATACTTTCTTTTGTTACAACTGGAGGCCGAAGCCGTGCATCCACCAGGAGTCGAACTCCTGCTGTGCCGATGGCAATGTACAGAACGCTGTCGTTGAACATCGCATCGCAGACCCAAGAGGACCCAGATTAGGGTATGGGCCAGGAGTTGGAACTTGATCATGCAGACAATAATCCAGTTCTGGGTTCACACATACATGTACATACATACCTATACTTGCATTTGTGTCCATATATATATATATATATATATATATATATATATATATATGCTCTTGGAGGCTGAAGTCCCTTTCCATTAAAAAGGAGGCCAAAGCCCTACATGTGTTCACTCTATGGGGAATCGAACTCGCCACTAAAAGGTGAAAATGAAGAGCCAATCATGATAATACTTATTTTTTCTGTTACAAAGGAATGCCGACCTGACAATATGCATCACCTGGGAATCGAACTCGCGGTCAGCTTTCACAAAGGTCCATAGACCTATCATGTGGGCTATCGCTATGAGTGAAGCCTAACAAACACACATACACGCGCATGGACCCCTCTCTCCGGAGAATTGAACTCCTTGGCAAGGAAGAGTTAAAGACCACTGCTAGTTGACCCAACCCTTTGGATGCCATTGATTGATCAAGTGCATTCAGAGAGCCATATTTGCAGTTTTGGTGAATGGTCAACTTAATGTTCCTCATTTATTTTTTTATTTTTTATAAAAATAAGATTTTCATTCAGGAAAGAAGAAGGTATAAGGAGGCTCCTTAGAGCAGCATATAATCAAAGAATAATACAAAGGAAGAATAAGATTGCCCAAAGTGAAAATATAAAATGCAAGAAATTAACAAAACTCCAGAAAAAACTAACCACCTTGCAAGTGCAAAGTCCTCTATAAGCACAAAAGAACCCTTCACGAAACAAAATCACTCTATTAATAGTTTCTTACCCTCTCACCTTCACGCAAGATAAACAAAGAGGGAGGGAGAGAGAGAGAGAGAGAGATGGAGGAACATTAATAAAAGAAGTCTCCTTCCATCTGTCGTTGAGCAGATGTTCGAACACCTAAAATAGAAGAAAGTTCAAGGTTAATAATATTTCATATATATATATATATATATATATATATATATATATATATATATATATATATATAGAGAGAGAGAGAGAGAGAGAGAGAGAGGGGGGGGGGGGGGGAGGCATGGAAAGCAATAGTAAATAACTTGTTCATCTTTAGAAATGTCATATATGTGCAGGATTTGGCATTTAAAGAAAGGTATTCTGTTGTTTTTGTTGAGATTACACCAAGTGCGAACCCTACCATCTTTTATTTCGAAAGACTTAATGCCGGCCCAAAACCTGGGCCGGATGAACAAAATTATATATATATATATATATATAGAGAGAGAGAGAGAGAGTGGTGCATACTCAAACCGATTAAAACTTAAATCTACTCGAATGTTTTTACTGTTCAATGAACACAATCAAAGGTGAAAAATTGAATTTGAAAAGTAACTTTTACCATATTAAATATGAAGTACCAAAAGTGCAATGGTATAATTTGATGTTTAAAATAAGTCATTCTAACTTGAAGATATTTGAAAAGATTTAAGCATGAATTGAACATGGACTATTATTATATTTTATATATATGTGTGTGTGTGTGTGTGTGTTTGACAGAGAGGAGAGGGGGGTGCAGTGGGTGTACCGTGACCTGACTGCAGCTGCTGTATGGAGGTTTTGCGCTTGGGCCGTGTCTGGGTCAACCTGTGTGGGCCGTGTCTGGGTCAACCTGTGTTTGACCCGGATCATACCCTGGATCTGATTTTCAACCACTCCTAGTTGTTATACCTTAGTTTCAAGTTGCTTTTTTTTTAATACCACAACACATGTTTTAGGCTGCCTACATGCTCCCCACCTTGAGAACCAACCCCTTGCTCTCGACATTTTCTCGTGATATACCTATAAATGATAAAAAATATATTCTCCTAATTCTTTATTCATAATTAAGGATCATACAATTTTTGCTCTAAACCTAGCAACCCAAGTGCATAAATGCCCATTCAATTTAGGGAAGAAGTAGAACTTTAAGTCATTCTTCACAGCTGAAACAATAGGAGAAACATGAATTCTCTCTCTAGAATTGCCCTTTCTTTGAGTCCGATTCTCTTGATTTTGATAGCCTTACCATGTTTAGTGGTAAGCAAAACCGCAGATAGTGACACCAGAGCCCTTTTGTTCATCAAGCAATCCATTGATCCCAGCACCATTCTTCCATCCACATTCATCTCAAGTTGGGACTTCAACCATGATCCATGTGAAAACATGGAAGGCTTCTTCCTGGGGATCTTGTGTGAAGTTTATGATGATGGGTCTCCTAGCAGGGTCACCACATTGCACCTAGACCCAGCTGGCTATGACGGGTTCCTAGCCCCGGCCGTCAGTAACTTGACCGCGCTCGCGAGACTGAACCTCACCGGCAACGAATTCCGAGGACCCATTCCTGAGATCATCACACAGCTGAGAAACCTCACCGTGCTTGTGCTGGCCGGGAACTCCTTCACCGGCACCCTCCCCCACGGCCTCATGAACATGCACAGACTTGAAGTGTTGGATGTGTCTAACAATGTCCTCATGGGCACAATCCCCCAGGGCCTTACTGGGCTCAGGCGCCTAACCCACTTGGGCCTCTCTGGGAACCAGTTCTATGGGAAGATCCCAGACCTATCTGGCTTATGGCAGTTAACATCCTTAGACCTTAGCCACAATCAATTTCAGGGAAGTGTGCTGGGTCTACCTAGAAATTTACGTGTGCTCTCGCTTTCACGCAACGTCCTCTCCGGCCACTTGCCGGACACTCTAAGGTTACCTCACCTACAAGTCATGGACCTAAGCCGGAACCGGTTTGTCGGTGGGCTCAGCCATTGGCTTTTGGAGTTGCCGAGCATTAGGCACATAGATGTGTCTAATAATGCGCTCAATGCGCTAGAGATATACAACTCCACTGGCAGAACCATCACATTGGAGTCACTGAATGCGAGCTGGAACAGTATAGGGAGTTCATTGCCTAAGATCGACGGGTTAGCCGAGATCGACCTGAGCCATAATATGCTCAGGGGCAAGATCCCGTCGCAATATGGGTCGAAGTTAAGGTCATGGAGAAAACTGTTCTTGAATGATAACTATTTGATTGGGGATGTGCCAAATGCATTTGTGAAAGTGGATCCATTGAGGTTGAGTGGAAGTCTGGCCATGAACTGTTTGAGGTGCCCTCATGGGCTTACCCTATGTCGAGGGGTTCAAAGGTCACAGAACGAGTGTCGTCGACAAAATGCCGCTGAAAATGGTGATTTTCCACACTGAGCTTCATGGACATTATTCCTATTGCAAGAAAAAAGAGTGACAAAATATACATATGGAAGTATATTAGTAGGTGAAGAAAGCTTCTCTTGTTTGCTATTGCCTGTAGAGGATGTCTTGAACCGGGATGAATCGTGTCCAAGACTGGAACCAACCAAATCGGAACTGGAACCGTAACTCAATGGGATAACCCTGGTTTGGTTACAGTTTCACATATACAATGATCTCAGAACCTGTAGTTCCAACCCAAACTAGAAATGTGTTTTTCTCCCAAAATCAAGTTTGGTATTAGTTAATTTGGCTTTTTCATTATGTTTTATCAATAAGAAGCTAAACATTATCCGATAGAAAACCAACTATACCGGAACCAGAACTAAACAGCCATGAAGAAAACGAACACTTTAATAAGAAATCTGAAAAAAATCAAAAAATCAATACAAACTGCCTGATTTTTTCAGAAAATTACATAGACGGCCTTACTTGGATTTCACCGGAGTGGACTTAAGAATTATAATAGCGGTGAGCAGGGCACTCGACTTGCTTGTTGTGGATTTCAAGTTCGGTCGGGCATGCATACCCGGCTTCAGCCTCCCACTGTACACACAACAATTATAATAATGGTCAAGGATGGCAATGGGGTGGGTATGGGTTAAAGAGGATACAGGGAATAAAAGATGGATATATATATATATATATATGATGGGTATGGGTTGGGGTCTGGATCGGGGCATCTTATCCCTATGCGAAAAACAAATCTGATTAGGTCGGATCGAGGTCCCAAGGGTCGGGTCAATATTGCTTATACCTAAGATAAATAAATAAATAAATATATATATATATATAGGGGGAGTGTTATGGATCGGGGGCATTTTATCCCCATGCTCAAACTCAAATCTGATCGGATCGGGTCGGGTCGAATCGAGGCCCCATGAGTCTGCTCAATATTGCCAATCCTAATAATGGTATACATGAGGAGTATATAGCGGCATATTTCTATCACTATATACAAGAAATGAAAACTCTAAATTCAAAAGATAAATTATATATTTTACAATACAAATGAAAAAAGCGGTACATTTATATCTCGCTTTTGTGGCGGTATTTTAGACGGAACGCCGATGAGAGTGACTGTGAGTTTGATATGAACACGACACAGGTAGCGAGAACGTCACAGAGAATTCTGGGGAATATGCCCTTGAAAGAGAACAAAAAGGAAACATAAAGGAAGGGGACCGGCGTCAGGAATCAAGCGTGTGGTTTGTTTCAGTTTGGTGCAGAACTAATGGATTGTTCGGAAGTGGAAGATTCATTAAGGGTGATCGATTCTTCCATTGCCCAGATGAAATGGAGACTTAGACCTTCATCCAAGAGTCGTCTGGTTTTGGGTACTCCTGTTTCCTTTGTTTTATGTTTATATCATGAATTGTTTCCCCACTGAATGGATTTGGGTATTGTTCTCTAATCGTGCTCTCTCTCTGTCTCATGCTGCATGGTTAATTCTTACTGGATGTACTTTAATCAGCAGTGAATAGGTTTGGCAATGATATGCAATTCGAAAAGTTTAACAATCATATTTTTTTATTTTTAGTTCCTCTTTACATGCTTTTCACTTTTCTGTTTACTGCTTGTATTCGCATACGTAATGGTTAGTCTCAAATAAGTTGTTGTAGAGAACGGTAATGGGAGTTTCTAATGCAGGAATTAGTGTCTGAAACAGTGACCATATTCTGTGTACCAATATGCAGATATATTGATGCTCAGTACGGGACTTAGACCTACAGTGATGGTGGATTATGGGGGTCATGGCTCTGAATTGCAAGAATGCCTTTGTCGTCTACTGAACTTGATTCAGAAGGTTTGGCTTTCACTGTTACTTCATCAATAAAATTTGATTTTTGGTAACTATTTTCCTGTTATTTCGTAGTTTTACTTGGAACTTTCATATTTCCATTATTTGACATATTGTTAGTATCAAAATTCAAATGTTGGCTTCTACATTAATCCTAATTATGAAAACAAAAACTTAATTAGAACTATGGCAGGATGGCAGCTGTCTGACTTGATTAATGTGCACGCTATTCAATTTATTCCAGCCCAGAAACTGTTGTGAATTGTGATCTATATCATAACTGACGAATTAATTCAGTTCACAATTCTGGGAGACTACTTTGAATAGTTTGGCGAAGTGCTAGGAGGCTTTAAGCTCCATCTTCGTCAAACTGTTAAAGTCATCTTACTGGTTACTTTGAGAAGATCACTTTGTCGCTGAAGCACTTTGATGCAGCAGATTCTTATAAAACTATTTTGAACAGGCCGTTTCATTTTATGACAGCTGATACCATTGAAGACCACATGGTAAGCTACCAATGTTCGCCAAGATTGTTTTGATTCTTCGAGATAGGTTTCTCTTTTGCTTTTCCACTTGGCAGACTTCGACCCTGAAGTGAAATGACTCTGTTAACTTTGGAATTGTGAAGAACATGCTAAACCAAACTTGTTCCAGAGATGTTTTTGTGTATAAAATTCTGAATATTGCTAGTTTTGTAAGTCAATTATCCTCTCTGTGTAGCTTTTCCGATCATTCTTTTGCTTATCTAACTATTATGGTTTAAGTTTTGAAATGTTTGCAAAAGTATACTTCACATTTTCTGTGGATAAATTGAAACTATACGGTCCTAAAGATTTAGCTTATGACTTGATTACCGTATAAGATGTGGGCAACCTATTAACAATCCTTTATCATAGTTTCATTGGTGTAGTTTCATGGAACTTTTCTTTTCAATCTTTTCGAAAGATTTCCCTCCTTTTACAAATCCTTTGGAAGGAATGGTGCTAAGTAGATTTATTCTAGCTACAAGTGGAAAAGTTTGATCTTAGTCTATCCCATGTTGTCAAGAATACCCGTTAGCTACTAGTCTACATTGTTTTAACCTTGTGAATACACCTGTACCGTATATTTATTTGGAGGAAGAACTTTTAGCTTTCTCCAGTCTTGGTTTCTTAAGGTGCTTCTCAATCCAAGTTCATTGCCTTGACCCATTCTAGTGGACCGCTCATGATCTTTGGTAGTGGGTAGTAAATGGATAGAATGGCAATTAGTGTTGTCTCATTCTCGTAGGGCGTTGTGCCATTAGAGGCTTCTCACGCTGGTATACTATGATAAAACAGAACAGAAAAATTATAGAATAAAGAAAATCAGTGGCTATGCATTAAGTAGTGACAGTCTTCAGCTAGCATCTCTATTGTTTGTGAGTGTTGGCACCTGAATCCATGTTAATCATGTTGAGTCTTGGCTTCTTTTAGCTTATCTAACCATGTTAATTGGTACTTCCACGAGAACATGAATCCTTTTGTCTGTCAATTCAATGATCAATTTAGATGTTTGAACTTCTGCATGGTCACATAAGCTCGTGAAAAATTCTTAATTTGGAATTCCACAGAAATGTTTCCAGAGATTTGTTGCTTTGGTGCACAGGGATCATCCATTTTTGAGCCTCTAAGAGTGATGATAATTCAAGACATGATATATCTTGTACATATCAGAGGGCTAGCGGAGCATGCTCTTTCAAGCCTAAGCTCGGAACAGAAGCTGCTATTTGTGGACCTTGACCAAGAAGCTCCAAAGGTTGATTTGATTGGATCCCCTTGTCTCCTATTCCGCTATGCTCACATCCTGTCACATATACACAATTTTAAACGGTGGCACTCTTCATTTGGTGCTTACTGCAGATGATTGTACAGAATGAAAGAGAGATAACATCATTACAGTTTAAATCAATTCAGAAATTGATTTTTTCACTACTTTCTGTTCATGAATTAAACAAAGACCTGTTGGTAGGCGTGTCACCTTGTATCGGAACTGAACCTCTGGGAAATGTGAAGGTTGATCTGTCTGGTCATCAAGAGTTCGTGGCTACTAAAGTTCCTGGGTTTATTGACCTCAGCAGTTGTATGCAAGACTTGCAAATCACTCTGCCCACTCTGAATGGGTAAATTCACCCTTTTATGGTAGGGATAGGTTCTAGTTCTGTGCTATTTTTTATCTTGAATCAACTCAATTCTTTCTGCCTTTTTCAGTTTACCTACTGATTTTAATCATTCATTCTGCTTCTGCACATAAAGTATTGGCATTCTATATGGGCTGTCTGTTGGAATCTATTCTTCAGATGTACGAGTTACTTACTCTTATCCATAGCAGATTCCACAATAACGTCACAGCTCAAAGCATGCCTATGTGAAGGCATCAAGCATATAGGCAGGCACATACGCCTGAGCAGACAACAATGAGGTCTGCTTCTTCAATGTCTGAATCAGGAATATAAGAACAACATTTGTGAATAGTTTCAAAACTTTATTCTATGTGGTAGAAATTACATAAAGAAACTTACAAAAGGGCTACCTAAATAATGAGTTGCACATGAAAGCTGATTGGGTCCTTTTGGATATGCACGTATATACCAGCTTTACTTGAATGTGTTTCAACTAGCAACTTGAAGCTTGAAATGGTCTTTTCTATTTCTTATGAAGCAATAGATTGTGTATTTTATGCATGTTTGTCAGACAGTCATGCACCTGCTTCCTTTTTGACTGAACACAATGATGAAATTGCTTACTTTCAGGATCAGGCATGTCTTTTAAATATAATTTGTACAAAAACATTCAGATCTACTAGGTAATATTCTATTTCTTTCATCATGGACAAATTATTCTTTGAAGAACTAGAACTTAGCCTTCGTCTTTGATATGTGTAATGTTGTAAATACCCTTGATATAACACATTTTAATGTTGATGTGTATGCAGAGATGAGAAACACAATAAGTGCACAAACATTTTTGAGGACTTGATTGCCTGTCCCCCTAGCAATCTGATGATAGCTAGGATATGTTTCTTTCCAATTTGATTCACTTTGGCTTGTAGTAAATCGTTTCATTTTGTTGTTGCAGATGGATTCTTGGTTACCCGGTTACTTATTTGTTCACTATGGATCACATTGCTGATGCAATTTCCAACCTTTCTGCAAAGTCTCTTCATATATATATGATTCTAGTTTGCAGGTTTGGTGCTGACCTATAATTGATCTAGATTGTTCACCGCAATTGGAAGAACCTTGATATTGAAAAACTTGCATCTTATTTTTTTACAGGAATGGGGTATCAATGAAGGAAAGGTTTCAAGAAGTAATGAGGTTTAAGTTTTTATCTCTGCCAAGTTTCCTGGTAAACAAGGTTTTCAACCCACTAAGGGTATTCCTTAAGCTGTTCATAGCTGTTCACGGATCTCACAATGTATATTATCTTCAACAGAAACACTGCCTTAATAGTAATATGCTGTTTTAGCTGTTCTTGATGAACGCAAAGCTGCCCCATCATCACCTTTTAAGTGTAAAAAATAGTCTTGTTATTGTATTTAACTTCACCTTATCTAAGAAAAATTAATTTTTTCGTGGCATAAAACAAAAATTTTGCCCTTTATTGGTGAAACGTCCCTCTTTGTATTTTTGAAGCACATGCAAATGTTAGAGGCACTTCATGAAACTTATGCTCTATCTTCTTGGACTTTCACTTGATTATTTTGTAGGATCATGTACTTTTCCAAGGGCCTCTTTCTTCGTGTCTGGCTAGTAAAACCAAACCTTAGCCCACATTAAACGGAGTTCACTATATGGATTCTCTGTCTCCATTGTACACCCTCTTTCTTGCGTAATTATTTCCATATAATTTTTTTTGGCAGAAAATTACTGCAAGTGCTAACCAAATGCAAAGGAGAAATAGTTTGTTTAGCTGAGGGGTCAGTTCTAGTGCCTTCAGGATGAAGGTCATAATAATTATCTGGTGTATGCATCCCATAGGGAACCGCAAACAAAAAACAAAAGACAAAATGCTCATGGTAAATGTAAATGCTGAATATTAACAGTGCAGCACTGCCCTTCTTCACTCACGGAATATTGCTGTTTCAGGCTTTCACCTGTTTCCAAGATTCCCCAATATGAGGGGATTATCGTGAGTGCCGTGACTCATGAGCACATTTCTGGTAATAAAATTCCTCACTAAATGAACAGTGAGCAATAGCTCACCTAGCTAGGGGTTCGAGTCACAAGGTTGAAGGTCATGAGTTCAATACCCGGGGTGTGCATCTGGCTTCAGCCTCCCCATTGTACCCCAAACAAAAATCCTTACAGAATGGACATTTTCTATTGCAATCAGTGTGCCATGTCTCTTAGATGAGAACTTATTCTCAGCCCCTTAATTAGAGAGCTTCGTTTCTTGTTCACAACCCTGCACTTCATCCTCACCACCCCTTGACTCCTTGTCTTCACTTGTGTCTCCCCATCTTGATCATGGTGGCGGCAAATTTCTTCTCCCCACATGCAGGAATTTAGAGCATTAGTTGTGACATGTTTCTTGGTGAAGGGGTCTGTAGGGAGTGTGACATCTGAGATGGAATCATTGAAGGACACCCACATTTCTTGTTACTAAGGTGATAGGTGTGAAAGCATCCATGAAAAGCTCTGGGACTGTCTTGGCTTTCTTTGGCATATCTGCCTCAGCTTGGCTGCATCGCTAGGGTCAAGTGAAGGGTCTTGGTTGAACTGCCTCTCAGTTAGCGATGAGCAATGTTAAACGCCAATGAAATCGCACCTAGAGTTTGCAATTTTTTTCCCCTTTTTGTGTATAGGCAAGATGGAGTTGGCAGACCCCAACTAGAATACAAAAGAAATATACATGAGGCACATAGGAAAGCCACAATATCGTTCTCCCCAAGCACAAAGGAAAACTAGGGTAGTATACACAAAGCCTCCTACTCTATACAAACCAGAGAACACAAAACAACGTGGTTTCCACTTCAAAAATACATTTAGATAACTCGCTGCGCCTCTATCTACATCATTCCCGTCCCACAACACCTCTTCTATCAATTGTTCCTCTGCTCATGACGGCCAACCACGCTTACTGTATTTCAAGGTCCACCACCTTCATCTTCCTGCCCGATCCGCCTCAGACACAACAATGGCTGGCACATTTGCTCCAGCTTCATCCCCGTTACGAGGTGTCAACAAACTTCAATAATCAAGTATTCTCCCTTGTTTCTCCTTGAGAATCAAGCTTTGAGGAAGAGTCACTGCCTTGATAAGCATCAATCAAATCTACTTTTAAGTATAATATTCCTGAACTTTCTCTCAATGGCGTGACAACCACTCGATCGTTTAAATCTGTATTCGACCGTATACTAGCTCTGTTGTTCATTACAGTCGTGACCTGGAGGCTGCTCTACCATGTCCATGTCCTCGGTATGTTGGCAAATCTTGAGTAAAAAAAACTAATAATTTATAGTTATTCAAGGGTAAGCAGGGCGTAAATGTGGTATATATATAATCTTGCATGTGATCTTTCTCTTTTCATCCAAAAGATAGGGTTAGGAAAGACGAGGAATACAACTAGAAAAGATGAAACAAGTTACATCTATTCTGATCCATGCCACTGGACTCAGTTGGTCCCGCCCCACCCTTCCTCCTTTTCAGGTCAATTAGCCCGATGGTTTCAGTTCTGGCGTGGTCCTCGTTTCATATGTAAAAGTCCGTCCAAAATGTGGGATTCTTTAACAAGAACCAGAATAAGGGTCAAAAGTCAAAACCACTGGTTCCTTGTTAAGTAGGACTAGTCTGGTTTCTGGTTTCGGTTGTGGCCAACTCTGGAGGCGGACCGGGTTCCATTAGACCTGCCAGAGCACTTCTAGATGCCACCAATCAGCCGCTACATCTTTCCAAGTCCTGTCAAAAAAGTTTTTTATCGGGTGGTAGGTCCAAACACGACACATAACTTAATTACAACTTCATGGTTGGCTCCTTCCCTTGCTCCTAATTCGTTCTCTTCCTTCTCATCTATTGATTAATGATGGACTCTTCTAACTGCATCTATCTGGGATGATTCTGTGACAAGTTTATTCTCTGAAATGTCCTGAATTTTTTTCAATACTAATTATCTTCAATACATCTTCATGAATATCACGAGTTCTTTAAAATGTTTTTCTCGTGCCATGAACTCACTGTGCTTTTTATTCTTTAAAATGTTTTTCTTGTGCTCCCATAATCTCCATTGTGTCGTGCAGAAATCTCATAACACACACACACAACTTGCCACCTTTTTTTCTTTTTTCTTTCTTCTGGTACAATGAGGAAGCTGAAGCCAGATGCACACGGCAGGTATCCAACTCATGACCTTCAGCTTGTGAGTAGACCTCCTAGCCAGGTGGGCTATTGCTCGCTGTGCCAACTTGATATCTAATCTTCAATGATATCGTTGGACCTTTGACATGTTCTATGTTTGGAAAGGTCAAATCTGCAACTCATTGACGGTTGACCTCACAACAGTTTTTTGAAGGCCGCCTTTGTTGAATTTGAACAGAAAGCTCTATACACACGATCACAGATTATACAGACATATGCACGAATGCATAAACAAACAAACACAGACAGGCAAATTTGTCGATATCTGGAGGGTTGTTTTACGTTTTCTTAGAGAAAACAAAATTGTCACGAGGAAATGAATCAAGTTTCTGATGTTTGCTTTTTAAATTTTTTGGTATTCTTCTTAATATTAAAAGAATTTATAAACACCTGTTAATGAATCCGTTGTTGATCATTGATGTACCTCTTTCTTTTCGTGTGTGTGTGTGTAACATTATGTGCTTTATATGCTCAATTGAAGTGTTTCTGTAAATAACTGGATGTACAGCCCTCTTTGATTTTGCAATATTCCATTCTCATGTCACATATTTACAATGTTAGCACAATAAGCAATAGGTGTGGACTCACAATTTGAAGGTGATGAATCCAATACCCGGGGGCATGTTTCAGCCTCCCCATTGTACCAAACACATTTACAAAAGATGTGTTTGGTAGACCCCATGTCTCGCCGCCATACTCTGTTTTAGAACTGGAAATTACAGCATAATTGCAAAGGAATATCTTCATAAGCTTGCTTATGAACTCAGAATGACACAGATCTCACTCCTAGTACTTTAAACAACATAAATGAACATCCACAGTCCAGCCAAAATTCAAAAACAGAAAGTAAATGAAAATGGATACAAAACTTTCAACATTTTGTCAGTAAAACTATAGTTGAGACGAGGAGGCCGTGTTTTTGAAGCTAAAGAAGCTTCTTCCTTTCGAAGAAGGTCTTCAAATGCCATAGCTGCAATCCGGCGACTGATAAACAAATGATGAGAGAGAGGAAGCCTAGTAAGGCCATTTTCGAGTTTGTGTTTCTGTTAAGCTCCTGCATTTCCTCCTCCCTGCAATATCCAGCAATAAGGTAAAACATTTAAGACCTGTCAGGGTTTAAGTTAAATGAAGACTTAAAAATGGGTAACCGAGTTTTAGAAACTAGTGGCATTCTCAATACTGAGAAGGAGCAATACCTTGTTCGCAGATAAAACATCTCTTCGTGGATTGATTGGACGGCTTCTTCCAATTTTTTCAACTCCATCTCCATAACCTGAGATTATAGCAGAACGATGAGCACTGATTTTTCGGCATTGTCATCAACCAAAAGCCATATTACAACAAAGCTAGAGCTAGGCAGAGTTCCCTACCAAATTCATACCCTGAATATCAAACTCTTGACATCATTCAATGAATGTTTCATACAACCCCTTAGCCAGGAGACCTGTGGCTACTTTGTACCTAATGGAGAAGTTGAAAGTAGCAGCTCTACTCTAGATAGCTGTAGTAGTACAAATCACCATTTCCAAGTTTGTTATCAAGATTTGTATCAAAAAAGTTCTATCCAGAAAATCTCGATTTGTTGAAAGGTCGCATAGGTCGCATGGAAGGCTTTCTAAGAGATATTGCTAAAGAATCAAACGTATTACAGCAAAGAAATAACAACAAAATACAGCAAATTTTATCCTTAAATATTTAACAAGGTACAATATCTATTTCGTGGACCTCTTGGAGAGACAAGATTCTTTATGTGCTTCAAAGGTGGGAACCATAGGGAACGGGTATACAGTCTGCGAGGAAACTCAAGGCAGCCTATTCAAAATTAGAAAGGGGGGGGTTGAGAACAGGTCAAGCACAAACCAGCAATATATACCTCAACATCCTAGTACAATGATGGAAGGAAAACTTCAATGTGCCAATCTAGTGGACCATAAGGCCTTTACTAAGCTATCATAGACTCACTATCATTATCATATGTTAGTGAGTCACCTAGAAGGGTCCAAAACTGTAGTAAATACACTAATATGCACATTACATGATGGCAGACGGTAGACTGTAGACATATTCAGAAGAGAGAGAGAGAGAGAGAGAGAGAGAGAGAGAGAGAGAGAGAAGTAAATCAATGAATAAATAGTGCGTTATCATTCACAAGATTTTCAAAGATCAACAGAAACTTATTTGTTAATGTGAAATATTCATTAGGAAAATTTTATAGACAAATAGTATTCAGGAGCTTGTTTAAGTTCGGTTTGTTTAACAAACTTAGAAAGAGAAGCACAAGTCAAATAGCTTATGATTCTCTCACAAATAAGAAGAGGCTTGCCTTTACGCAAAAGATGGAGATTCAAGTACTTGGAGTGAAGGCTATGATATTAGGACTGCACCCAGAAACAAGTTAGGAGCATAAGGCGTAGCTGTCTGTGGCTGTTAGCACATTTAATGTCCTCTTAAAGTTTTCAGCTCAATATCAAGTGTATATTGCAGCCGATGTTTAGAGATTTCATCTCATATCAACCAGGAGAGGCTGATTGGCCTACTTCTCTTGTATAAGATCCGCTGACCAGATCAGATAAGGTAAAATCAATCAAGGGTGAGAAAATGCATTATGAATAATCCATTTACCTTCATATCATTTTTAAGAAATACTCTCTTACCTAAAGGATGAGAACCTCTATAATACATTAGTTTAAAAACAAGATCACCAACTCGAAATCGGCGTGCATGAACATACTTAACATAGTAGTACTTAAAGGATGTCACTTGTTGGATTTGATATTCATTGGTTCGAGATATTCATCCTTCTTGTAACAATTATATTGTTAATCATGTTCTTGAGATGCAATTTTTTTTAAGTGTTCTGCAATCATAATTGAATTTATCTTTAATGGGTATGTCTGATCTTGAGTCTTGTGAGTTCAATGAAAATCACAACTTTTGATCAACTTCTAGGACCTTGGACCCAAAATTTTATTTCCTTGATATTCTAATTAGTTTCTAGTTTCTACACATAAAACTAAGATTTATGGATGCCAACTCATTTCTAGCAGTCATTTCTTTAACACCAAATGTAACAACAACAAGAACTAAGCCTTTTCCCATACTAGATGGGGTCGGCTACATGGATTCTTTGTTTCCACAGATCCCTATCGTGTGCCATGTTAGTAGTTAACTCACAATAAGCTAGATCATTTTTTATTGTTTCTTTCCAACACTTTTGTGGTCGTCCTCTAGCTCTTTTAATACTTTCCAAATTTAGTTTTTCTAACCTTCTTACACGTTCTTCTTTGATCTTCTTTCTATATGCCCAAACCATCTTAAACGATATTCTCTCATTTTATCCTCTATTGGTATCACTCCTAATTTGTTTCTAATAACCTCATTATGTATATGGTCTTTTCTTGTATGACCACTCATCCATCTCAACATCTTCATTTCTGTCACAGACATCTTTTGTACATGTTGATGATTAACTGCCCAATACTCAGAACCATAAAACATGGCAGGCCTAATTGCTGCTCTATAATATTTACCTTTTAACTTTGATGGTATCTTCTTATCACAAAGAATACCTAATGCTCCTCTCCATTTTAACCAACCAGCATTAATTCTATGCATAACATCTCCATCAATTCTTTCATCACTCTGAAAAATTAACCCTAGGTATTTAAAACTTTCTTTTTAGGGGATGCAATGTGTGCCAATTTTAATTCATATGTCCTTTGAGGTAACCAAATGATCAAAATTACATTCCATATATTCTGTCTTTGTTCTACTAAGTCGGAGGCCTTTGCTTTCTAATGTTTCTCTCCATAGTTCCAATTTTCTATTAATTTTTTCCTTAGACTCCTCCACTAATACAATGTCATCTGCAAATAACATACACCAAGGTACTTCCTCTTGAATATGTTTTGTTAACTCATCCATCACCATTATAAATACGTATGGACTTAAAGTTGATCCTTGATGTAACCCAATATTAACTTCAAAGAAGTTTGTCATTCCTTCGAGTTCTTACACATGTTTTTGCACCATCATACATGTCTCTTATAAGGTTAATATATGTCAATGGGATACCTCTTTTTTCCAAAGTTCTCCAAAGAACCTCCCTTGGTACCCTATCATAAGCTTTTTCTAGATCAATAAACATCATGTGAAGGTTTTTCTTTTTTTCTCTAAAATGTTCTATAAGACGTCTCAAAAGGTGAATCGCTTCAATAGTAGATCTGCATGGCATGAATCCAAATTGGTTCTCTGTTGTACTTATACTTGTCTTAACCTACGTTCGATAATTCTTTCCCATAATTTCATAGTATGGCTCATTAACTTGATACCTTGATAATTCGCACAATTTTGAATCTCCCTTGTTCTTATATATGGGTATAAGTGTACTTGCTCTCCATTCCTCGGGCATCTTTTGGTTTTTCCATATTTCATTAAATAGTCTTGTGAGCCAAGTGATTCCTATGTGTCCTATTATTTTCCAAACTTCTATAGGAATATTATCTGGTCCTACCGATTTACCACCCTTCATATGTTTAAGAGCCTCTTTGACTTCATTCTTTTGAATGTGTCGGTAGAAATTATGGTTTATATACTTTTCTCATTTGGCCAACTCTCCTAAGCTAATTAATACTAACATCTTTATTTTTATTAAAAAGCTTATAAAAATAGTTTTTTCATATATTTCTTATATCATCATTTGCCACTAGAATTTTTTCATCCTCGTCTTTGATGCATCTAACATAATTAAGATCTTTAGTTTTCTTATCTCTAGCCCTAGCTATCCTAAAAATATCTCTTTCACCCTCTTTTGAGTTGAGTTTTTTATATAAATCCTCTCAAATTTTAGCTTTTGCTTCACTCACAGCCTTTTTTGCTTCCTTCTTTGCTTTCTTATAAGTCTCTAAAGTTTCACTAGTTTTCTTAGCATAATGTAATCTGTAGCATACCCTCTTTGCCTTGATTTTATTTTGCACCACTTCACTCCACCACCAAGCTTCCTTTTGTGCTGGTACACCTCCTTTAGATACACCTAACACATCTTTCGCTACTTTCCTAATATGTATAGCCATATTGTTCCACATATCACAGGGTGTACCAACATAATTCCAAACATCTCCTTGAAGGACTTTCTATTTAAATATATCTTCTTTCTCGCTTTTGAGGTTCCACCATTTAGTCCGAATAGCTCGATGCACTCTTTTCTTCTTTGTCCATTTTTTTATTTGTAAATCCATAACTAAAAGTCGATGTTGGGTGGTTAAGCTTTCTCCTGGAATTACCTTGCAATCTTTAAACACGCTCTATCTTTTTTTCTACAAATAAAGTAATCAATTTGTGTGTGTGATAAGCCACTCTTATAAGTAATTAAATGTTCGTCTCATTTTTTTAAGATTGTATTGACTATAAAGAGATCAAATGCCATAGCAAAATTTAAAATCTCTCTACCTTCCTCATTTATATCCCCAAAACCAAAGTTTCGATGAATCCCTTGATATCCTAATGCCTCTTTACCGACATGTCCATTTAAGTCTCCTCCTAAACAAATCATCTCCCTTTGTGGAATCTTTTGAATCACCTTATCTAACTCTTCCCAAAAAGTTATCTTTATACTATCTTCTAGTCCTACTTGGGGTACATAAGCACAAACTATATTCAAAACCTCTGCTCCTAACACTAATTTTAACGTCATGATTCAGTCACTATATCGTTGTATGTCTAATACACTATCCTTTAAATATTTATTTATGATAATACCAACTCCGTTTTGAGTCTTTTCTTTACCTGAGTACCATAATTTAAAACCTGTAGGTTGTATTCTCTATCTCCTTTGCTTTTTCTCCAACCCATTTTGTCTCTTTTAAACGTAGAATATGAATCTTTCTCTGAATCATAGTATCTACCACCTCCATTAGCTTACCGGATAATGTTCGGATATTCCAAGAACCAATACGAATCTTATTATCTAGGACTAGCTTTCTTACCCCCCGCATTCGTCCATAATCAAAATGCGGAGACCCTCTCTGAAAATTATTCACTACATTCGGGCGGCAATGTAGCGGGACTAACTTCTTTACCCACACCCGTCTATGATGTGGGAACCCTCTCTGCAATTGATTCACTACATTCGGGCAAAGATGTAGTGGCCCTTGCTTACTTATTACTGCATTCGGGCTCTGCAGCACGTCGCTAGGCGGGGACGCCCCAAAGCAATGCTCATAATTTTTGTAATCTATGTTATAAAAATCCGACGAAGTTTTACGATGGTTATCGGAAGCCTAAGAGAACCCTCCTCCTTTATCCGGGCTTGGGACCGGCAATGCAAGGGTGATCCTTTACATGGGCGGAGTTTTAACACCAAATATAACCATGACAATAATGTGGATCTAAACTAATTTGGATATGTATCCAAATCTATTGCCTAAACTACAATCCAGATGACTCTAGATGGATTCAAGTGAGATCCATAATACTCTAAACCAAATCAAATCAAAATCAAGTTTGTGTAATAGACAGCAGACAAAGTAGCATCGTAGTGCACCTCTGTGAGGATCTATTATAGTCAATTTTGGCTTAAACAACCCACAAAGTTTCTCAAATGAATGTTAAATTTATGCTAGAAAAGAAGTGACCGGGAATGAACATATCAAATATCGAGCATAAGTAATCTCTGGTTTATAAGAAGAGAACATGTCATGATGAATTTCTGGAAGGGCATGAAAACTTTGATGCGATCTGTCTGGTGATCCATTTGGAAGAAAGTTCTTTACAGGTTTTCTTTTTCTGTTTAATATTGAATTGAAAAAAGTAGATTTCTTGGAATAGAAATAGGCAAAAGGCAGAGGTTGGTTTTACGGTTGAGCCTGAGTATATGAGTTTGGTGATGGTGCCCTCAAAGATCTTTTCACATGTCGTCTGTTACTTAAACTTGGTTTTCTTTTTCTTTTTGATTGAATTGCAAAAACTTGATCTCTTGGAATAGCAATAGCCGAAGGGCAGAGGTCGGTTTTGCCATTGAGCCTGAGTATGGAAGTTCGGTGATGGTGCCCTCAAAGATTTTTTGGACATTTCGCTCATTACTTAAACTTGGTAAGATCACATAGTACAGTTGTTTGATAATCAAATTGCCATCAGATTTTCAATTAATCCATGTCTTCATGCATGAAATTGACCAACACTTCATAAGACAGAAAATAACAACCAAGAGTTCAGGACTAGCTTGTTCCCACTGAAAACCAAGTAGCATTACCAGTTTACCAAGATCTACCAACTTTGCCTATTTATGTAAATTGAGCATGATAAAGGGCAGTGCTCAACTTGAAAAAAGTTCTTGAAAAATAGGCTGAATGAATGAGCATGCAGTATGCTTCGGATCCAGACTTATTGGGGGCTGAGATGAAACAGCGTTTTGACTTATATAGTTTCCAATTTGCCCATTGTATTCACTTGCTACAAACTAACATAAATAAAACAATAGTTAAACATACTGCATTTTCCCATGTCTGGAACCCTCTACTAACACAATGTCATAATAAAACAATAATTAAACGTACTGCATTTTCCCATGTCTGGGAACCCTCTACTAACACAATGTCATCTGCAAATAACATACACTAAGGTACTTCATCAACTCATCAATCACCATTATAAATAAGTATGGACTTAAAGTTTATCCTTGATGTAACCCAATATTAACTTCAAAGAAGCCTGTCATTCCTTCATGAGTCCTCACACATATTTTTGCACCATCGTACATGTCTCTTATAAGGTGGTTTATGTATGTCAATGGGATACTTTTTTTTTCAAGGTTCTCCGAAGAACATTTCTTGGTACCCTATCAATAAATATCATATGAAGGTCTTTTTTCTTGCTATAAAATGTTTCATAAGATCATTTTTTCTCATAATTTTATAATATGGCTCATTAAGTTGATACCCCGATAATTCGCACAATTCTCAAATAACTCCCTTGTTCTTCTATATGGGTATTAGTATACTCGCTCTCCATTCCTCGGGCATCTTTTGGTTTCTTCATATTTCATTAAATAGTCTTTTGAGCCAAGAATTTTCCAAACTTCTATAGGAATATTGTTTAGTCCTACAGATTTACCAACCTTCGTATGTTTAACTTTGACTTCATTCTTTTGAATATGTCGATAGAAATTATAGTTTATATATTTTTCTAATTTGGCTAACTCTCCTAAGCTAATACTAACATCTTTATTTTCATTAAAAAACTTATAAAAATAATTTTTCATCTATTTTTTATATCGAGACCATAGAGGAGTCGGGTTGCGAAGATCATTTGCTCCTAGAATTTTTTTATCCTCGTCTTTGATGCATCTAACAAAATTAAGATCCTTAGTTTTATTATCTCTAGCTCTAACTATCCTAAAAATATCTCTTTCGTCCTTTTTTGAGTTGAGATTTTTATATAAATCCTCTCAAATTTTAGCTTTTGCTTCACTAACGACCTTTTTCGCTTCTTTTTTACTTTCTTATAAGCTTCTAAAGTTTCATTAAGTGTTAGTCGTATCGTGGGCAACCACGATACAATAACCTGTAACACAAGATATAGGTTATCGTGCGATATAGGCCGTATCACATGATATGCCCAAGGGTCCCTGGCCGAATAGAAACTCGCACTTTTGCGAGTTTCCGAGGTCTGTTCACGGTTGCTTAAGCCTTTTTCCGGTGGTTCTCTCCCTCTTTGGTATTCAAGGCTCTTAAAAAAGTGCTCTATGGTATTTGTGCAAGACTCCTAACTCGGATTTTGGTATATTTTGAGTGTTTTTCAGAATTTTTTTCTTTGTATTTGTTGTTTTTTTATGTTATTTGTGTTTTTTTTTAATGACAAAATATGAAGTTATTAAGTGTGTGGATATAATTTTTATTGCATTCATGAAGTGGGAGACACTCTATTTAAGTGTTATGTGAAGATTGGGGATTTATGAAGTATTTTTATTTTTAAGTTTTTTATTGAATTGAAGTGCTCATTTGAGATGGAAGGAAGGGGTGTTGGAGACTCTCAATCTCGATCTGATGATCCGGTATGGCAGGGTTCCAGATTAAAGATTAGATATTTGTTTTGTGAGAATGTTATTGGTGGAATTTCACGATTGAAACACAAACTAGTAGGGACTAGGAAAGAAGTTGCTCCTTGTACGAGCAGAGTTAGAAGTTCACCAGAAGGCACTAAATGACAATGTCTTAAGATGATTGAGAGCATACATTAGAGGAGATAACAAAAGGATGATTTAGGGATGTTTGAGGAAGATGATGATGCTATTGGATTAACTGATAGTATTCTTTAGATTGATAGTAGTAGTTCTCGTCTATAAAATAGGAGAAAGAGGGTTGCTGAAGATTTTGCAACTGAAAGTGGTAGAAAAGGAAGCTCCGAAATGAGTAGAGGAAGAGTTGCTTCGAGTATATATTCATTTTTTCCTCCTAACACCACATATGGTGCTCAACCTGGAATTCGTGTTGCTATGGCTTCAAAACAACTGCATGATTAGGCAGACCTTGCAGTGGGCAAATGGTTTTATGATGCATGCATTCCATTTAATGCAGCAAACAGTTTTCATTTTCAAGCAATGACAGATGCAATTGCTAATATTGGTCCAAGATATAATATGCTCTCTTGTCAAAAGTTGAGAGGAAAGATATTATATAAGACCGTCATTAAAGTGAAAGAATATTTTTCGACTTTGAGAGAATCATGGAAGGAGACAGGATGCACTATCATGGCAAACGGATGGACAGATAGGCGAGGAAGGCCTTTGTTAAACTTTCTTTTCTAATGTTCTAAAAGACTTATGTTTTTTAGATCTCTCGACATGTCAGAGGAGAGGCACACTACAGAGACTCTAAAGAGTTTGATAAGGTGATATGCGAGGTTGGCTAGAGAATGTAGTCCAATTCATTACAGATAATACAGCTAACTATAAAGCAGTTGGGAAGGAGTTAACATATACTTATGGGACTTTCTATTGGACACTATGTGCAACCCATTTTTAAATCTCATTATTGAGGATATTGGTGAGATTGATGAGATAAAGGCAACAACTGAGTGTTGCCAAGATATCACCAAATTTATCTACAATCATGCCTTTGTATTGTGTATGACGAGGAGATATACAGATGGTGTAGAGCTTCTTCGTACAACTGCAACTCGGTTTGCAACTAATTTCTTATCGATACAAAGTATTATAAGACAGAAGCAAGCCTTTAAGAGAATGTTCTCCTCAGATGAGTGGCAACAATTTGTTGAGTTGTTTCAAAATAGAAGAAATAGAAAGTTGGATGAGATTTTAGAGACAATATTCAGGAGTACATTTTGGAATGCATGTGTTAGACTCTTGAGGATTACATGTCCTTTAGTGAAGGTTTTGAGATTGGCTGATAACGAGGATAAACCATCTATGGGCTACCTTTATGAAGCCATGGATAGGGCAAAAGAAATCATTAGAAATAATTTTAATGGAAAAATGTCCGTGTGGAAAATTATAGATAATAGATAGAACAAACAATTGCATCAGCCTATTTATGTAACAACATATTATCTAAACTCATCATTCAAGTACTTAACAAGCTTCAAAAGGGACGATGAGGTTAATCGAGGCATTATTGATTGTATAGACAGATTAGTCCCTAATGAGAGTAGAGCAGATGCTATATATCGAGAGATGAAGATCTATGATAATTTTCTTCACTTAATGGGTTTACCTGGAGCAATTCACAATCGCACTAATATGAGCCCAGCTAATTATTTATCTTTGTACTTAAGTTTCTTAAATCTTATATTATTGTACATTAAGTCCTTAATGTTTACCTTTTTTTATATATGTTTGGTGGAATAGGTTTCGAAGTAATTACCCAAACCTTAGAGATTTTACAGTAAGAGTTCTGAGCCAAACATATAGTGCAACGGGTTGTGAAAGGAATTAGAGTGTCTTTAAACACATCCATACAAAAAAGTGTAACAGGTTGGAACATAAGCGGTTGAATGACTTAGTTTTCATCCGTTGTAACATGCGGCTTAGCGAACGGTAATCTTGTATTAATTAGTACTTAAAGATTCAATTCAATATTTTGTTTGACTTGAAGATTTTGATTTTAAAGCAAAAGGTGGTGAGGATCATACACAAGGAAAAGATGATGATTATTTAGTTGATGATCCTGATTACAATATTTAAATGTAAATGTGTTTCATTTTTTACTTTAAAATATAATTTTTTTTCAATTGTTCAATTGTGAATAATCAATATGTACTCAACTTTACATTATATAAATTCTTTGCAATTATCAAATTTTTTTATGATTTTTTTGGATTTTTTCTGATTTTTTTTAGATTTTTACTTTTTTTTTAATATTAAAGTACGATACGATACGTTCGTATCGTGGACCAAAATGATACACGATACAATACGCGTCGAACAACACTAGTGAGGATCTTCAGCAAGGAGACGATGAAGATTATTTAGTTGATGATCCTCATTACATATTTATAATATGTAAATGTAATTGTATTTCATTTTTTGCTTCAAAATATGTAATTTTTTTTCAATTGTTCAATGGTGAATGATAAATATGTACTAAACTTTACATTGTATGAATTCTCTGCAACTATCAGATTTTCCTAATTTTTTATGACTTTTTTAATTTTTTTAGATTTTTACTATTTTTTTAATATTAAAGTACGATAGGATACGATATGCCTGTATCGTGGACCAAAATGATACACAATACGACACACGTCGAATAATACTGGTTTCATTAGTCTTCTTAGCATAATATAATTTGTAACACGTCATCTTTGTCTTGATTTTATCTAACACCACTTCACTCGACCACCAAGCTTCTTTTCATGCTGATACACCTCCCTCGTATTCACCTACCACATCTTTTGGCACTTTCCTAATATATATAGCCATGTTCCACATATCACAAGGTTTACCAATATGATTTCAAACATCTCCTTGAAGGACTCTCTATTTAAATATACTCTTTTTTTCTCGTTTTTGAGGTTTCACCGTTTAGTCTAAATAGCTTGATGCACTTTTTTTTTCTTTATCCACTTTTTTACCTATAAATCTACAACTAAAAGTTGATGTTGGGCGGTTAAGCTTTCTCATGAAATTAACTTGCAATCTTTCCAACATGATCAATCTTTTTTCCTACAAACAAAATAATCAATTTATGTTTGTGATAAGCCACTCTTATAAATAATTAAATGTTTATCTCATTTTTTGAAGATTGTATTGATTATAAAGAGATCAAATGCCATAGCAAAATTTAAAATATCCCTACCTTCCTCATTTATATCCCCAAAACCATACTCTTAAACAAATCATTTCCCTTTGTAGAATTATTTGAATCACCTTATCTAAATCCTCTCAAAAAGCCATCTTTATACTATCTTATAGTCCTACTTGAGTGCGTAAGCTTAAACTATATTCAAAACATCTACTCCTAATACTAATTTCAACATCATGATTCAATCAACATATCATTATATGTCTAATGCACTGTCCTTTAAATCTTTATTTATGATAATACTAACTCTATTTCGAGCTTTTTCCTTTCTTAAGTATCATAATTTAAAACATGTATCATGAATCTCCTTTGCTTTTTATCCAACTCACTTTGTCTCTTGTAAACACAGGATATGAATCTTTCTCCAAATCATAGTATCTACCACCTCCATTAGCTTACCGGTCAATGTTACGATATTCCAAGAACCAATACGAATCTTATTATTTAGGACTAGCTTCCTTACCCCCACATCTGTTCATGCTAAAAATGCGAAGACTCTCTATAATTTGTTTACTAAATCATGGCGACAACGTAGCTGACTAACTTCTTTACTCATATTCGTCCATGATGTGAGAACCCTCTCTACAATTGATTCACTATATTTGAGCTAAAATGTAGAGGCCCTTGCTTACTTTTCACTGAATTTGGGCTATGCAGTGTGTCACTAAGAGGGGATGCTCCAACGCAATGGTCATAATTTATATAATCTATGATATAAAAATTTGATAAAGTTTTATCTTGGTTGTCCAAAGCCTAATGCAACCCTCCTCCTTTATTCGGGCTTGGGACCGGCCATGCAAGGGTGATCCCTTATATAGACGGAGTTAGCATTGCTAGTGCAACTGCTGCTTTATAATATTTATGGAGTAGCATTTAACTTCCAGTATGCCCTCCACTAGATTACCACTAATCAAAAAATTCTTCTAACTCCTATGTGGAAATCCATTGTTTGGTAACTTCCAAAGAATGAGATGCTTCAAAGTTTGACCCTAAACCATGCCTACCTATGATACCTTGCATTCATTCACTTCATTGGACCCTCAAGGAAGTTCAGGTTACACATTGTACGCATAGATTTATTACAAAGGTTTTGGCGATATAGGTTGCATCTTAGACTCGGGTGTTGCAATTGCTAGGACAAAGATACGGGCTTGAACACCAACTTCACGACTCATTTAGAAAACCATAGATGATCTATACTATACACGATGCATCACTTGCTAATTTGCAAATACAAGACCGAATGATCAGACGTACCTCTGAAAGCATGTATATGCGTCCACTTAATTTCTTATGCAAAAGACGAGTCAATTAAAAGAATAAACAGAAACAAGTGACTCAAAGTCATAATCTATGAGAAATCTGAGAGAAGCAACATAAAGAGCCGCTCAGATAATCAATTTCTAGCTGTTAATTGTAACTCTTCATAGCAAGTCTACTGGTTTTTGTCTACTACACCCATCTCCATCAATTGTATTCTTCTCTTTGATATAACCTAGTCAATTCCCAGGCCAGCATGTTTTCTAGCGCAGATAATTCCTCTAGTTATAGCTTGCTAGTTGCTACTACTCAGGATGACCTAAGTATTGCGCGTGGTTTGATATCTCCTTTGGTGCTTGGTCGGTATCAGTAATGGTGAATTATACCGAACATCAGAAGATGGTGCTTTAAATTACGTATCACCTTCTTATGGCATCTTTTCTGCTATGCTTCTTATGGTAACAAAAAACTGAGGAGTGATATTGCTCTTCTCTATTAGCTTTCGTTTTGTGAGAATTTTCAAAAAGATGAGGTGTGCGAGTCAGTTCAGTCTTATACATGTCTCAGGATTCCTTTTAAAAGCCAACGGTTTCATTATCAAGTAAGCTCTTGATAATTTATCTAAACACAACATTGAGTTTGCAAACCCCTCTTCGGAAACCTCACAATATTAACAATCAGGGGAAGGAAGGGAGGCAGATTATACACAAAAATGCATGGGCAAAACCGAATAAAATAAGAGACCACCTAAGAGAACTGAACCAGGGATAGAAATAAGATCATCGGCAGCTCGTTCTTACATCGATTTGCCCTTTCTTCGCCACGTTCGGCCAATCCTTTGCAGCAACGCCCGTCTTCCACTCGAATTCAACCGTCACTGTTGCTTCAGGCTTATGATCCTGCGCCCAGAAACACGCCATATAATCTCCTGCCTCCGTCGAAGTAAACGCGAAATTGCCCGTTTCCACAAGATCCGCAAAGTGAACACTGTTTCCATACGGAGAAGTAACCTAACCACCAACAACAACGGCAAGTAAGACAATAAAGAAAGCAGTTAATGGTAACGAATGCAATGATAACGAATACAAAGATTGGAGGTTTCGGGCAACGAAGGAAGACGAAGACGACGGCGATCTTCTTACTCTGACGGTGATCTTGTGATGTTCGGGAATCGGAGCGTTTTCGTCGTGCTTGACGACGCTGTACTGGCCGACACTCATGGCGTTGATCTTAATGTCTTCCGCTATGCACTTGGTGTGCCCCGATTGAAGGTCAAATCGCAGAGATCGGACGGTCGGAAGCCCTAGAAGAACGATAACCAACGCCAACGACGCGAAGAAGGAAGAGGAC
Organism: Brasenia schreberi; assembly: GCA_036023115.1. Taxonomy (NCBI): domain Eukaryota; kingdom Viridiplantae; phylum Streptophyta; class Magnoliopsida; order Nymphaeales; family Cabombaceae; genus Brasenia; species Brasenia schreberi. Next base: position 21,277,067 of record JAYKKT010000082.1, read on the forward strand.
GGGCCCATCCCAAACGTTGATCGGGCAACGAAGAGCGTTCGGACAGAGAGCGGCGAGACCAGAATCGAGTAGCAGGACGGAGAAAAGGGCGACCGAAGAGGAAGTCAAGCACACCAAATGGGTCTAGAATCGTGGAGATTTGGTCTGCATGAACCCATGATGCTTGCGTGTCTGTTCGTCTTCGTGTGATAAACGGTTAACTCCAACCCGACACGAACTAATTGGCAGTAGGACGAGCCCCCACCCTGGACCTCAATGGTTCCCGTTCCACCAAAACCTGGAGCCGGAACGGAACCAGCACCGTGTCTGTTCGTCTTCTTGCAAACGACCCTTTGTATTACGTCAGTTCCCTTCGGCGTTCCAAGGTTTAACTTTCCTTATTCTCACTATTCATTTCTTAAATCACATGAACGCAATCTACGTTGCCGCTTTTTGGAAAACCGTTGTCATCATGAATATTTATGTTTCTACAAGTTCCTTGGATTTCTGCCTAGAGTTTTGAGTGATATGGCTGACTTTTAGAGCTAACACATCCGATCGATAAAGAAAAGACTATGCCTACCTGAAGAGACTACCCGAACCCAACTTGGAAAGTTCAATTTCTTGTCGAGTTTCAGCATACCATGAGACGGGTAAAATTATCATTGTACTTTTATACTTTGCATTTAATTCATCATATATATTAAATGCAAAGTAATTCGAAACTCTATCAATGGTGAAGATGTTTATGCAAGATTTATATATATATATATATACATGTGTGTTGTTGTTGTTTGTGTATATAATATTCATATTTTATACCATAGGATATGTATTTGCATGCATGATATGTATATTATATATGATTTGCATTCTAATATACATACATATATGTCTATATGTGTAACATACACATGTATATAGAATGTATAATATTTGTGTATGTGGGTTCGGGTCTATATTCAGTTAGGTTGTTAGGTCGGATCCAAAATTGCTAGGTCTAATCCAACTCCAATTTCTTACATCTTTTTTGCTTTTCAAATGTATTGGAGGGCTCCTGCTTAATTGTCTAGGTGTTTTTTCATGTTATTTTGTACAAAAATAAATTATCCAGTTACAATGGATGTCATTGGGTTGACTGTTGAACCAAATCGGTTGGGTTAGGGCTGTGAATGATGATATGAGAAAATGGGTGGGTCAGAGTCCACCTATTTTGACCCAAACCTGACCCATAGGCACAATTACCTGCCACTATTCAGGTCCTTGGACTCGGCAATTAGTTAAAAAAGCGACTAAGAGGGTGTTTGATTACAAGTTTTGGGTCTAAGGTATTACAATTATGATCCCACTTTTACTTTTTACATGATTACGAGGCCCAAGTGGCTACTGAATTTGGCCCTGTGATAACAGTTATGCCGGCCGGGCATTATCATCAAACACAGCCCCCTTGAGTTGTTAGGCCCATTTAATAGTGGTAGCCAGTAGCGGATCTACATAGAGGCAAGGTGGGATGGCCATATTTCATGGGCTATTCGCCCCACCGGATGACAATTTCTAGATCCACCACTGGTGGTGGCCATCAAAAAAATTGGGCAACACTTAATAAGGGTCCATTTTATATTTGGTTTTATGCCCGATGAGCTTGTCAAGTCACCTCGGATGATGTGGTTTGCACTTCTTTTTTTGTTACAAGAGGAGGCCAAAGCCTAACATAAACATGCATCCTCTGGGAATTGAACTCCCCACCAGCAGCAACGGCCCTAGAATGCCCTGTCATTGAGCTAACAATCTGCGTGCTTTGTTACGAAACAAAACGATGACCGAGTAAATCTGACAAACTAGTTGTTGGGTGTTTAGATTCATACAAAATGTCAAAACCCAGTCCATGAGCGACAACTGGCTTCAACCTGGCTAGGGCATCCGCTCACAAGTTGAAGGTCATAAGATCGACACCCAGCGTATTCATTGGCTTCGAACTCCCATTCTACCTAAACACACATACACACATGCATGCACGCACACACACTTTAGTCGGATGAGATACGGGGATATCAAGTCCCCTTAGCGAACTCCCCACACAGGTTTGAGTGTCGGGCATGGAGTGGTTCCATATGACGTGGGAACAACAACAAAAGAGAATTAGAGTGTACTGGTTGGATTTCGTCTACCGCTAATGGTCACTTTTTTTTAATCATTGTTTTTTGAAGACATGAGTGTAATAGCATTTTTATTGGGTTTTTTTTAACTCTTAAAATTTCTCTTATTTTTTTAAAATTATACTCTTACCATTCAGAAATAATAGGTGGTCTTGGGTATGTTAAAGGTAGATAGGATTTGGTTGTTTAAATTATACTCATTCTACTTAAAGTAATAGGTCGTCATGAGTGAGCAGGTAAGAGGTGGGTAGGGTCCGGTTTTTTTATGAATATGAATGAGCTAAAGATCAACAGTTGAGTTTTGAAACAAAAAGATTGAACTTTTTGTAAGACACATTTAATGCACCTAATATTATTTTACTTTTTACTTAAAGATCCTAATTGTTGATCTCATCTATTGGATGATTAATACCTTTAAATAGATTTAAGGATGGATGAGTTTGTGTATAGACTATGATATATATATATATATATATATATATATATATATATATATATATATATATATGAAGCAAAGTCCATGTGCACACCCATCCATATTTAAATCTACTAAAACATCTCCATGGTTCAATAAATGTGATCACCTATAAATCTCCAACTCTGATCACATCAAATGAACTGTATAGATCTTTGAGTAGATTTGAATTATAATGAGTATAAGCAAATACTAGTTTCTCCCTATAGAGAGAGATAGTGAGAGCGTAGTGCATGCACACATCCATTTATTTTTAGATCTGCTTTAACATTTTCACCATTCGATTGTTATGATCGACAATGGAGATTTAAATTTAAAATTTAT